>JAJHPC010000003.1:11371365-11383865 GCA_024447665.1 Juncus inflexus
GAAGACCAAGAGAAAGAGCCAGACCACATATGCCTCCACCAACGATGACAATATCATGAACTTCCTCTCTCGCCATTTTTATTGCTCCTTTTTCCTCTCAACTTTTTCTTCTCTCTACTACTAAGAATTATCTGGAGTTGTTTTCCCTTGTTCTGTTTATTTCTTGTTTTATGAGGTGATAAATTACTAGCTTTTATAGAGAAGATATATGAGTACCTACCACCAGCCTACCTTACAAATGCCACTGTTTCGCCCAGTTTAGGGTTTAGGGTTTAGGGTTTAGCTTAATTCATTTTTTTTTTTGCCAGTTTCGATTTTTTAGCTTAATTCAGTGGGACAAAAATGAGAAAATAGATGTTTCACTCCGTCACTGGGCGAAACTAATTTTCTATAGACCCTTAGCTGTTATCAGTTAACTGCTTGTCTGATAGTACTTGTGTAATTAGGTCATCTGCTTTCAAATAAGTCAACTAATTTTTTAAGATAAAAAACCTATTTTTATAGACTAGGTCTATAAACATTTGAATTTAATTATGGGACATATTATTAATTTATGACATGAACAATAAAAAATGAATATTGCTTGTTAATAATGTAACATTGGAAGATATATTTTTCAAGCTTCTCATGTGAAAAATATCTCTTATGTTCCTTATTTCTTCAATATCTTTATTTATCTGACAATACTTTGTGTGAGCAACAGACAAATTATCCGTATATATGTATTAATTAAATAAAAGAAATACTAATATGATTTGAGATTACAGTCCTTCAATTAACAAATACACTCAATTTGTTGGATTATGAGTTTTCAATGATCTATATGTCATTGTTATATCTGCAAAATTCTAGAGAAAAATTATATGAGTATACTTCTAATTACTTCTTTTGTAATATAAATAAAATATTTAGAATTATTTTTACTGGCCAAATTTTTTTTTTCACTAGGCGGAACAGTGGCAAAAAAAATTTTGATTGGGCGGAACAGTGGCGGGGCGAAACAGTGTGAATAGTTCTAGTTTTGCCCAGTCACTGGATGAAACTGGCAAAAAATTAACAGGGCGGAACAGTGTCTATTTCGTCCAGTGGCTGAACAAAACAGTGTGAACAGTGCTAGTTTCGCCCAGTCATTAGATGAAACTGTGTTTTGCCCCGTTACTGGACAAAACTACCTCAGTTTCGCCCAATGACTGGACGAAAGGGCCACTTTTGCAAATATTTTCAAAATTAGACTATTCTCTTAATTTTTTTTTGCCACTTCAAAAAAAAGTCCCTTACATCGTGGCAATTTTGTGGTGGAATATTATTGTATATATATATTTTCAAGCTCGTGTAGAGAATCGCTTACTCGAGATCAAGCACGGAGTTTGACTGGATTTAGTAGGGGGGCCAAAAATAATTCTGGATTTAGCACGGAGTTTGACTGGATTTAGGCTCAAAGGAGTGCCTTTTTCATTTTTTTTTCCTTTCGGAATGAATCACTGATTCCGCTTTTTTCTTTTTTAATTTTTTAAATGATGGGATCCATGACTCCATAGGTTACTGTGGGAATATTTTTCAGCAGTAGGTTATTTTGAGAATTTTAGATTTCATTTAGGTTATTTTGAGAAAAGCTCCAAAGAAAAACATGAAGATAAGAAAATTTTATTTCAAAAGAAAAACACGATGAAAAAATTCAAGAGTGATACAGGAAAAAAATTAGTGTAAGAAAAAAATTTGAAAGTCCTTAGAATTTTGAAATATTATACAAAATATACATTTTAAAATTCCTACATTACTCCAAAGTTATATGTTAAATAAGCATGTGAATTATATTTGATTCTTTTTTTTTTTGGGGGCAAAATATTGTTCAACAATTTTTTTCATATTTTATTTTTCGGTCCAAAAAAGAAAATAAAAGATGAGATGATATGATATTTCACATAAATTATTAATAGCAAAGAATTAAACTACGAATAAATACATAATAGCTATTGAATGAAAAAAGGTATTTTACATAAGATAAAATAATACTTGTCATAAAAAATTAAATAATATAAATGATAAAATAAATTAATATCTCATAAACTACATTATAAAAGATTATAAAAATTTGTCAATCAAAATTATAAATTAATTTGTCTGAAGTGGAGCGAGATAATCTCTTCGTATAATTAAAATACTTTGCAATTTTTTTGCATGCATTATCTATAGGATCTAGATTTATTTTCGTATTGGGCCGGATCCGTTAACAATCTGAATGAAACCGTTTACTATAGCTAGGTTTTACTTCTGTTCCTTTAAATACACTCCGCCGCCGTCCTTTTCCCATCCAATTCGTCCAGGTTTTTTTCTTCTCGAAGAATGAATGCATGTGTTGGAGACGAATTCAAATTTTGATTCATCTCCTTGCTTTTTCCTTCATTCAGTCATTCTCCTTGTTTTGCGCGCCAATAAAAACTTTTCCTTGATTCAGTCATTATGCTTGTTTTGACCGCCAATAATTTTTTTAATTTTTATTGGCGGACGATCACCATCCTCTTAAGAAGTTCTAAGCATTCATTCATTCATTCCCCTTGTTTTCTTCGTAAAAATTTCGACTTTTACTGGCGGTCACAATCCCCTCTAAGAAGTGATGATAGAAAGTTCAGATTTGGTATCTCAGATAATTAAGGAGTCCAACCTTAGGTTGCCAAACACTTCAAATTTAGAATTTTTGAAACAATCTAAGTAAGAAATCTGTATCATAGATAGGAGTTAAATCTGCTTGGATACAGTTCGCATACAGGTCATACCTATATCCGTGAGTTTCTTAGATACGAGTACGAATAGTTTCATATCTGGATTCGGTTCAGATATATATATACAAATATGAATATAGTCGAGATATTATCGGATATTAGTATGAATTTGGATTTATTTCGGATATCTAAATTGATATATTTATATCATAGTGGATCATATTTTTCTAAATATTTAACTATTTATAACGATGGAGTTAATAAAATATAATAATTTATAAGAATAATTTGAAGAAATAACAACAAAATAATGATATAGACTTGGATAATACCTATATTTGAATATGATGATAAAATCAAATACTGTATAGATATCCGTATCTGCATAAGGATATTGTTTGAATAATAAATTATTCAGACCCGAATATTATTCGTATATGTAGGGGTGTTCATTCGGTCGGTTCGGTTTAAACCGAACCGAATAAGGCCAAACCGAACTAAACCGAACCGAATAAGATTTGAACCGAACCGAACCGAATAAAAGTTGAACCGAATTTTTAACCGAACCGAATAAACCGAAATTTAATTCGGTTTATTTAATTCGGTTTATTCGGTTGAACCGAATTAGAAAGGATTCCAAACAAGATTAAGTCAAAATTAATATTTGTTAGACTAACTAATGATTATATTAATTTATATTAATATGTATAATCTAAAAATTATGATTAAATTATTATAAATTAGTAACTTGATATATAATTTGGTCGGTTGGGTTTATTCGGTTTTTTCCCAACGAAAACCGAACCGAACTAAACTAACCGAATAACTCAAACTTTTAAACCGAACTGAATCACCCGAACAACCGAACTGAATTGACCGAAATTAACCGGTTTGGTTCGGTTACCGAATAAACCGGACCGAATGAACACCCCTACGTATATGTATCAGGGAATCAAATGGATTACCGAATCAAATTTCCGAATAAAACTATACGTATCCGGCCGGATCTTGATATTTTGATTCAAATACAGATTTTTTGCAAATAAAACTAATGATCGGTACGATAATATTTGATCAGTTTTCACCCCTAATTACATATTCCACCATACTGAGCTATAATTACCGCATTTGTAGCATTTGAATAGTGTAAACAATGCACAAAATCAAGCCTTCCGTATCACAAATATCAAATCTATATATTTCACGTGTGATTTTATAATTAAGTCTTCTGGAAGGGCTTAAAAAGAAAGAGAGCCACTAAAAGACAAAAAGAGGCGATTCCAGGGCGATTGTACCTCCTTTTTCACCTTCTGCCTCTCCGCCTGAGAGATGGCAAGAAGAAAACTTGTCTCTAATGGGGACGGCTGGTTCTCCTTCACTAGAAGTCCTAGAAGCCAAAAGCCAGCTCACCGTTTCTCAGCCAACAAAAGAAACATGAGAGGGACACTGAAAACTGCTGGTCCTTCCACCTCCCTCTGCCAGTTGATTATAAAGCCCAACATCCATATCGTTCAAAATACATTCGATCTCAAAATTTGGTATCTCAAATAATTAAGGAGTCCAACCTTAGGTTGCCATAAACTTCAAATTTCGAATTTTTGAAACAATCTAAGTTGTAAAAGAAATATGTATCATAGATAGCGGTTAAATATGCTTGGATACAGTTCGCATACTGGTCATACCTATAACTGTTTGAGTCACTTGGATACGAATAAGAATAGTTTCATATCTAGATTCGGTTCAGATATATATACAAATATGAATATAGTTGAGATATTATCGGATATTAGTATGAATTTGGATTTATTTCGGATATCTAAATGGATATATCTATATTATAGTGGGTCACAATTTTCTAAATATTTAACTATTTATAACGATAGAGTTTATAAAATATAGCAATTTATAAGAATAATTTGAAGAAATAACAACAAAATAATGATATAGATTTGGATAATACCTATATAAGAATATGATGATAAAATCAAATACTGTATAGATATCCGTATCCGCATAAGGATATTATTCGAATAACAAATTATTCATATCCGAATATTATTCGTATATGTATCAAGGAATCAAATGGATTACCGAATCAATATCCGAATAAAACTATCCGTTTCCGGCCGGATCTTGATATTTTGATTCAAATATAGATTTTTTGCGAATAAAACTACTAATCGGTCCAATAATATTTGATTCATTTTCACCCCTAATTATAAATTCCACCAGACTGAACTATAATTACTGCATTTGTAGGGATTGAATAGAAAAGTAAACAATGCATAAAATCAATGCTTCTGTATCACAAATATCAAATCTATATATTTGATGTGTGTTTTTATAATTAAGTCTTCTAGAAGGGCTTAAAAAGAGGGAGAGCCACAAAGAGACAAAAAGAGGCGATTCTAGGGCGATTGTACCTCCTTTTTCACCTTCTGCCTCTCCGTCTGAGAGATGGTAAGTGGAAACTTGTCTCTAATGGGGATGGCTGGTTCTCCTTCACCAGAAGGTCTAGAAGCCAAAAGCCAAAAGCCAGAAGGTCTAGAAGCCAGTTATTAATGTCATTTCATGTTCAATCAAATTCGGTATCAAGAAATATTTATCGACCAACGTAAGGTTGACACATACCATGCCTAATGGACGATATAGATATCATGTGACAAAGGGATACAATGCATGAACATAAATTAGGTTTGATTGAATCATCCATATTTACTTAATTTGGGTAATCATGATGTCTTGCTAGAGGCTGCTCATGATTTATAATCCGTTGTGATTATTGCCAATATTAAGTAAACCTACATGGTCACACACAAAGAACAACTATTGAGACGTACATAGAAAAATCATAACTTATGTGATAAGTTGTATGAAGAGCTACATAGTCAAGTAAAACATCCAATCCTACATCTTATATGATAAGGTGTGTTGCATATATAGTTACATAGTTACCATGCACATAGGATATGAAACTTATGGACTATATATGTACAAGAGACACCCCAAAAATGATTAATGAGGGCATATTATTTTCGTCCAACTTTTGTGAGACAAAAGGAGAGAAAAATCCGAAAATTATTCTCTTGTTATTTCAGTGAGAAAAATGAAGAATGAATACTAGCATATATCGTTCTTCATATGTTCAAAGGGGTTGTTCGTATGGATATTGGTAGAGGACAAATAGAAGTGCGGCGTTTTTGCGATTCGGGTTGAAACCGTGGTTTGTTTGGAGAATCAGTTTGTTTGGAGAATCGGTTTGCTTGGAGAATCGGTTCATTTGGAGATCGGTTTGTGAGACCGGTTAGGTGAAACATACAAATGATTGGTTTGGAAACCGGTTTGGAATCGGGTAAAGAAAAGCGTCAACCTAATTCGCTTTCGATCATCACGGATTAAGCGTAATCCGAACGTACAAAATTATAAACTTTTCTTTGATTTAATTGTAATTTACGGATCCTTCTTTTGGATTTCGAATTCGATTTTGTTTCGTTTTTCACCGTTTCTCAGCCAACAAAAGAAACATAAGAGGGACACTGAAAACTGCTTGTCCTTCCACCTCCCTCTTTATGCCACCTGATTATAAAGCCCAATATCCATATCGTTCAAAATACATTCGATCTCAAATTTTCTCTCCTTGCAATCCTCAATCCACTGCCCCAATGGAAGGTAACTCCAACAACTCCTCCTCTCAAAATCAAATACTATATAGATATCCGTATATGCATAAGGATATTATTCGTATATGTATCAGGGAATCAAATGAATTACAGAATCAATATTCGAATAAAACTATCAGTATCCAGCCGGATTTGGATATTTTTATTCAAATATATATTTTTGCGAATAAAACTACTGATCAGTCCGATAATATTTGATTCATTTTCACCCCTAATTACAATTTCCACCGGATTGAATTATAATTACCGTATTTGTAGGGTTTGACTAGAAAAGTAAACAATACATAAAATCAAGCCTTCCGTATGACAAATATCAAATCTATATATTTCATGTGCGATTGTATAATTAAGTCTTCTGGAAGGGTTTAAAAAGAGAGAGAGTCACTAAAAGACAAAAAAAGGCGATTCCATGACGACTGTACCTCCTTTTTCACCTTCTGCCTCTCCGCCTGAGAGATGGCAAGGAGGAAACTTCTCTCTAATGGGGATGAATGGTTCTCCTTCACCAGAAGGCCTAGAAGCCAAAAGCCATCTCACCGTTTCTCATCCAACGAAAGAAATTGGAGAGGGACACTGAAAACTGCTCGTCCTTACACCTCCCTCTTTATGTCAGCTGATTATAAAGCCCAACATCCCTATCGTTCAAAATACATTCGATCTCAAAATTTCTCTCCTTGCAATCCCCAATCCACTACCCCAAGGGAACGTAACTCCAACAATTCCTCCTCTCAAAATCAAATACTCTCAATCGAGGAACTTTCAGCCTAACATGAATCGTAACTTCCAGAGACGCTCAAACCACAGCTTCACTCCCTCATCCAACCCTAACTATGCGCAGCCTAGACGCACAATTCCAGCAGCTTTACTCCAACCACCAATAGCTCGTCCCATCCACACCACCGCTAGATCATACCCACAACATGCACGAAACCTTCCACACCATGACAGGAAGGGTAAAGCACCACTGCGATACGATTACAACCACAAGTGATATGAATCAAGAGCCTTCTCAGCCACAATTGAGAAATGCAAACAGGCTCCCGCTGACATTTCTCTGCCTCCAAAACCAGAGGATCCATGATGGGCTCTCTATTGCTTCAATTGCTACGAGAAGAACCACTTTGCAATCACTTGTCCACTACCCCTTCATTGCATAAACTGTAACATGGGTGGGCACTTGCATAAGACATGTGTTCTGCTGTCTACCACCGGACTTGGACCAAACCCTCTTATCCCCACTAGGCACACCAATGGGGAAGATATTCCAACCTTACGAACTGTCTCCATTCAGTTCCATTTCCCTAAATTAGAAATATTTGGCCGAGACATTGGGAGATACAAAAGATGCATCGTAATTGATGCACGTTTGGTACTAAATCACAACAGAGTTGTCTTAACTGATCTTCTCTACCAAGTCAAATATTGGGAAGCACCCATTTAGGTGGCCCATCTACATGGGCCCAAGTATGTCATATCTCTACCTCGTACTGTCATCCCGATTGACATCACGGCAAATCCACCATTTGAAATTGATGAGTTGGGATACGTTTTCTATCCCTGGAGTGAGTCATAAGGGGCTAAATACCGACCTTACCGATTCAGAGTTTGGTTGGACCTTTACAACCTATCCATGTATGCATGAAGAACAGACCAACTCTTCGACATCATAGGTACTTTTGGCAGATTGAATCATCATGCTCCCCTTAATTTCTTGCCCTCATTGGAAAAACTACGCATTGTAGCTCTAGTCAATAAACTCTCATCCATTCCTCTTGAAATTTATTGGAATATCAAGAGATTGTCACCCAGTCCAGGTCCAATTTGCTGGATGGATTTATGAACCGTTCAATGACGGTCCAATGGACGACTTCACCCCAACTGAGGATTTTTTCAAAACCTCAAAGAGAAGTTGCATGCCATTGCAACCATCAAGCCAATGATTAAGGCTCACGACAATGGTTATGTCGCCACAGACACATCCATCCTCAAAGAATTACTGGTAGTAGTAGATCCATCCAAGACTCCTCTCACAATTGAAAAACTGCTTGGAAATCCAAAAACAATCACCGCGTCCTCCTCAAGGCCAGTGCCAACTGCACTCAACTCACAACATATTTATGCTCGGATCTCTAAATAGAAAGATGAGTCGGACACTCCAAATGAAATGTGATCTCAAGTCCAGCGGCCTCCATAAAGGCCCAACCGAAACAAATCATTATAGGCCCAAATGCCAACAATAGCCCACCAAAAAGTGCAAACAAGAAAAGAAAATTGGTAGAAGCCCAAGGAAGTGCAACAGCTCAAATGATCAACTATTCTCTTGAGCTGAGGAGGAGCACTCGCATCAGTGGCCAACAGGTTGCACCCATTTCTGACTCCAACAAAGGGAAGAAGGATTTCACTATTCCACCGCTCTCTCCGGCCGTAAAAAAGGCACTTCTAGACAACCTTGATGTAGAGAAGCTCAAGAAGAAGCCGTTGGATGACTCAACCGCCGGATAATTGGCCCGGTTCGATGGATCCCAGTGGGTTGATCAGAACTCCAAGGCACCGGATGAGTAGCACAATGGCTCGGCAGGGGCTCGGTCAGATGTTCAGATGACTGATGGCCTTGAGGCGGGTGAATTGTCATTATAGGACATCGTTGATGAAACTGCCGTCGAGATCACTAATCTCCAATCCCTAGAACAAACTGTGCCGGAGGAAGAAAAGGAAGTGGAAGGCGAGGGTGATAACTTCGACGGCGAGGTTTATGCTGAGATAGAGGAAGACTTTGAGGTGGAATTTGATTATGATTTTTAGGGGAACTATGTGGATGAAGAGGGCAACTTAGTGGTGGCACAGGGCGATTAACCAATCGAGCAGGTTGAGATCGGTGACCTGACCGAAGCCAATGACGCACTAGCCAATGGGCCGGACAATTGAGATCCACCGAGAACATCCAATAAGTTCTATTTTCAGCTTTAGCTCTGTTTTTTCTTTTTCTAGTTTTTTCAGTTATGTTAGTCATGTTTGGTTTCTACTTCTTTTTATTCCAATGTATGTGTTGTGTTACTCCACTCATTTTGGTTTTGCTACTTGTTCAGACTCTAAACAATCTGTTATCTGATTTCCAATCTCAATTATGTTTAATATGGACATAAAACTTATCAATGTATGTTTTTGGAATGTGCGGGGACTCGAAAATCAGCATAAGTGTAATATAGTCAAAAATACCATTAGAGAATTTAAATGCAAAGTAATTTGCCTCCAAGAAACTAAGCGGAATTCCACAAATAATTTCACTCACACGAAAGTTTGCCCTCCATCTCTGCCAAATTCTTTCCACAAAGCGGATTACTCAGCCGTAAGGTCTCCTTACCGCCTGGACTAATAACTTCCAATTAGAACAGTCCACTAATCTACAATTTACATCCACAATAATTCTCAGTACAAATCAAAATAACTTCATGATTACAAACGTATATGGCCCTACAGCCATCAACTTCAAACCAAACTTGATAGCTGAACTGCATTCCATTCGCTCGCTAAATGACCTACCATGGATAGTGGTAGGAGATTTCAATATGATTCGAAGCCCGGACGAGTCGACGGGCTCTAACCACATAATCGAGTCAATGATTTCTTTTAACAACACCATCAATGATCTCCAACTAACAGAGGCTAATCTAATAGACCAAAAATACACTTGGTAAAGAGGAGGGCAAAATCGATCATTCAACAGGCTAGATAGGTGCCTTCTGTCAAACCATTGGCTACAATTTAATAGGTTGTGCTCCCTTCATACTTTACCTACAACTACCTCTGACCACATCTCATTTTAATTCTCATTCAAAATACCAGTACGTCGAAAACCAACATTCTGATTCGAACTCTACTGGCTTAGGTATGATGAATGATATCAATTAATTGCAGACACATGGACACAACAAATAGTACCTAATAACCCTGCCACCAACTTTCAAATCAAAGTAAAAACAATGGTCTTCGCCCTACAAAACTGGGCTAATTCACACTTCAGTCAAATAAATGAGGCTCTCTCACTCAGTACAAACATTTTCCAAACAATAGATACAGTCAACGAAAGCAGAGCACTTTACATAGCAGAATTACGTCTTAAGAGTAGGCTCAAAGAGCACATACAGGAAATTGCTAATCTCGAGGATATCAAATGGAAGAAACAATCGAGATGTAGATGGCTCAAAGAAGGAGACCAAAACATCAAGTTCTTCCATTCATTAGCCATTACCAGACGACAAACCAACACCATCAACTCCATCAAAGTTAACAACCAATTAACTGAGAACCAAAGAGAGATCGTTACAGCCTTCCAAAATTTCTTCAGACAACTACTCGCTCTCACTGAAGGCGCTGAACAAGTACTATACTTCTAGAACATATTTCCACATTGTGTGGGGATAGATCCCTTAGGTGAACCTTTCGCAGAACTAGAAGTCAAAAATTTCCACATTGCCAAAGGTAGAGCCTCCAGGCCAGATGGGCTACCAAATGAATTCTACCAAACCTACTAGGATATCATCAAAAATGATATCCTCTGGATTTGCCAAGAATTTAGTGCTCACAGGCTAGACTTATGACCGACCAATAAGACACACGTTAACCTGATTCCCAAAAAATAAAACGCTCAAGACCTAAATGACTTTCACCCAATCAGCATCATTGATGGGACAAATCAAAATCATTTCAAAAATTCTCACAATAAGACTCCAACCATACATGAATAGCTTAGTGGGCAAATTCCAGTCTGCCTTTATTAAAAACTAATCAATCACTGAAACTCTCGTCTCAACAAGGGAGCTACTACAAGGATTCAAACATCGAAAAATATCATCAATGATGTACAAAATCGATTTATACAAAGCTTTCGATTCCGTCAGTTGGGGTTTCACCCAAGCCATGCTAGCACAAAGAGACTTTCCCACTAACTGGATACGGTGGATCCACAATCTAATGGGATCGCCAGGGGAATTCTTCAACCACTGAAGAGGATTACGGCAAGGGGACATACTATCGCCCCTACTATTTGTGTTGGTCACAGAAACCTTGCAAAATATTGTCAATTTTGCAAACACCCTGCTACCAAGTCCAAAGTATCTACCCATCACAATGATCCAATATGCTGATGACACAGTCATTTTAACTGAGGAACATAGTGACAAGCTCCAACTAATTACCAACATTGACTCTAACTTTGCCTCATCTACAGGACTAAAAATCAACCACTCGAAAAGCTCATTTTTCACCACCCACATTCCGCAACACCTAGAACAGTCCATCAGATTAATTCTGCAGTGCAACAAGGAGGATTTCCCGATTAAATACCAACGGTTACCTCTATCCCTAACTAAACCAAATAAAGATGAATTCATACCATTAATTAGGAAAACACAACAAAGAGATGAAGGGTGGTCCACCAAATTCCTATCCCAATGAGGAAGACTCACCTTATAAAATGCCAACATGTTGGTAAAATCACTTTATGTTAGTAGTATGCCCTAGGCCAATATATTTGAAACCTAGATGTATGGATTGTGTTAAACAAACATTGTGTTTATTTAGAGATATTTTATATAATAAATGTGTATTGGTTATTTTATTCTTATTACTAAAATGAACCTTGAATACAATATTCAACTTTATATCATCAAAGTATGTGACTTTGATAGTAAAACTATAAAGTATTATGAATGATATTCTAAACCGTCCCTGATCATTCATAGGATGTTTGTGAGACAAACACACTTTATGATAAGCTATAAATGTACATCAGTATGTTAGTTATCTGTAGATCATATTTTACTGATCATGAATAAGAGTTATTAAGTCATTAACGTAAGTATATGTTGGAGACCATATACTGGATTGACCCACTGTGAGAATACTACATGGTTCGTATCATTAGTTATTCTCAGTAAAGAATATATCTGTAATCCTTAGACTTGAGATTATCTCAGTTTCCTACATGAGAAATTTTATACTTTAATATAATCCAATATCGTCTTTAACCGGGAGGTCATAAAGATTATAATTAGGTATATAATAAATTATGAGGAGGAAAGATTTTAATTAAGATAGGATT
>JAJHPC010000003.1:11396365-11433865 GCA_024447665.1 Juncus inflexus
GTACCCAATTTTGACAAGTATCCCTACGGAATGTTACTATATTATTTATATTTGAAGTGTTTGCATGGAATCGAGCTGTAGCGCCGCTGGTATATCCATCGCTTTTTAACGCTACCGACCCGGGTTCGAATCGTGGGTGTCGAAAAAAATTTAGTTTTTCTGAAAAATTTATTGAAACCAATCCCAATGTTGACACGTGTCCCTGTGGAATTACCTATATTATTTATTTTTTAAGTTTCATCTGGTATATGCATTTCTTTTCAAGACTAGCTACCCGGGTCGAATCACGGGTGTCACGAATTGTTTTAGTTTTTCTGAAAAATGTATCCAAACCTCTCTTCAGCTTTGAATCATTTAATGGGCCAAATTTCTCAATCCAAACATAATCATTCTAACGGGCCGCCCAGCATATTATAAATATTTCTTTCTTTCATTACTTCTTCCAAGGTGGGACTAAACTGAAGAGATAATCGAATAAATACATTTTAACTCATTCTTACTATAATTCATATTTATAAAGCTTATAAATTGGGCATATGTTGACATGTGTTCAATTTTTGGATCTTTTGTGGCATTTTATTTATGCACAATCATGTAATGATTCATTTTTATTCATTAAAATAATAAATAATAACCAAAATTAAGGCAAAAAAAATATCATTATTCATTAAAATAATAAATAATGAAAAACAAAGCCAAAAATAATATTTCTAATATCAGATAAATTATTATTTTCATATTTTTTATTATGTCTCATTATATTAAAATAGAAAAAGTCATGTAGCGAGTCATTTTTACTTATTAAAATAACAAAAAAATTGAAAAAATAAGACACCAAATAATATCATTTTCATTCATTAAAATAATAAATAATGATAGACTAAGACAAAAAATAATATTTATTTAATATGAGATAAATTAGCATTTTTATATATTTTTTATTATGTCTCACTCTATCGAAATAGAAAATAATAACAATTTTTCGTTTTCTAATTTATTTGTCCTCACATAATTTTAATTTTACAGTTTGATATTGTGAATATGATATGTTACATTCGTCATCTTAATATCTCATATTCGTTCGTTCATTTATCTTTAATCATATCCATTCATTAGAATAATAAATAATAAAAAACTAATACAAAAAATAATATCATTTTCATTCATTAAAATAATAAATTATGAAAACGAAGACAAAAATAACACTTCTTAATGTGAGATAAATTATTATTTAATATATTTTATTATGCCCCACTATCATAATAGAAAAAAAATAATGTAAATTGGGGCTCTTTTGACACATTTATATTTTAATGATTTTATCTAAGTATTTTGTACAACTTAATATGCAAGCATAGCATCTCCATTGATACTGGCTGGGCTGAAGCCCATAATGGACAAACAACAAGGCCTAAGAAGCACATAATATAATTTAGCTTATTTTCATATATAAGTATCTTTTATACCCTCAAGTAAAAAAAATTATATATTTCACATAATAGTATTGTATTTTATACAACCAAAATAAACCATATCATGTATTTCTTTTCTAAAGTAGTAATATTTTATGACTAAATTTTATATGTTAAGTGTAAATTTGAAAAATAACTCAAATTTGCCTTACCCTTTTCATTGTCAAATTTATAGAGCTTGGAAGATAAGTGCTATGATTGTTCGATTATAATTTGATACAAGCATCATAATATATTATTATTCTTAATTAGACTAAAATTATATTATAATAATAGCATAATTATAAGAAAATAATTCATAGGTTATTTCTTTTTAATCATTTAATTTTTGGATATTAATTAAATGACATTAATATTCAAAAAACAATTATTTAAAAAAACTAGAAAATAAAATGAATCATTTTGGTTTTTCCTTGAATTGATGGATTATAGTAATACAATAGCAAAATTAGTAATTTTTGAAAGGAACAATAATATTTTACTTATTTCTAAGGTTGTATAATATGAACGGATTTCCTCTGTGGCGAGCTGCACGTGCAGTCTTCATCCCAGCCCTTTCATAATATATATAGATCCACATATTTAAAGGCTGAGAAGAAGGCTGAACATGAAACTCACCACAGAGAAAATACACTCATATAATACATCTTTTTCATATTTCAAAAGGCATAGATGATATTTCCTTCAATCTTCATTTAAGTCAATTTTCGAGTATTATACTAAGATAAGGAAGCAGTGCCATTAAAGTAAATAAATCAACAAATTACTTCAAATTGAAAGTAACAATTAGAGAAAATGGATTTTAAGTTAGAATGTTTTCGTATTATAATATCATTGTTCCATTATAATGTCTCCATTTTCAAAGACTACAACAAAAATACACCATTTTGTCCTAAAGTGTTCATTATTTTCTTATATTTGAATATTTGATAATTAGGGAATTTAAAATATATGCTAATTTGAATATCTGGTAGTTTAAATATATTTGATCACTTTCGAAACTAAAAATTTCAAAAAAACCGGAACTAAAAAATAAAAAATAGAAATTAACAGTTTGGGGCCATAAAAGAGAGCGAAATAGATTTTTGATCACTTCTTGCAAATGCAAAAACTTTTATCAACTGTATACCAATTTTTTTTTAATCTCACCTTGAGTCGTGAATGAAAATTAGAGTAACTTGAATAGGGTAGTACATTAACTAAGCTTAAGCCTTTTTCAGGACAATATGGTGTGGGCCTGAAGGTTGGGCTGGGCCAGTTAATGTACTAGGTTCTAACACCTCACACAACTCAACACTACTTGCAAAAGAAAGAGATGGAAGCGTGTTGACCAGTTTTCTCGAAATCATCACCTTCAACATGTCAATACTCACGTGGCTGAGCCTAGAATGTCAAACCGGCATGCCATCATTGTTGCTCATCTTGCCAACATACGAGGAAGAAGCCGAAAGAACTTACAAGTCCTTTACCCTCTTACTGACGTGAGTAACATCACCCTTCACCTCCTCCACATTCCGGAGAAACTTCACATCCTTCGGGCCAAACAACACATTGTGTGATGGTGTTATGTCCTAGGCCAGAGTGTTTGTGACCTAGATGATGGATTGTAATAATAAACATAATATTTATTCTAAGATATTTCATATAATATGTGCGTATAGGTTATTTTAATATAATTAAAATAGACCATGAATATGCAATTCAGTTTTATGTCATCAAAGTGCGTGACTTTGATAGTAAAACGATAAAATGTAATGAATGTTATTCTAAATTGTCCCTGATCATTTATAGGATATTTGTGGAGACAAATATACTTGCAGATACATATATATATATATATATATATATATATATATATATATATATATATATATATATATATATATATATATATATATATATATATATATATATTTATATACAAGCAATAAATGTACACCAAGTATATTAGTTGATTGATGATTATGTTTTACCGATCATGGATAAATAGTTATCAAGTCATTAACATAGGTATATGTTAGAGACCATATACTGGACTGACCCGCCATAAGAATGCTATATGTTTTACGTCATTAGCGATTCTTGTAACATAAAGTATTTATAATCCTTTGACCTGAGATTGTATGCAATGATTATGATGCTACCTGCTTTTAACCGGGTGGTCATAACGGTTATGATTAGGTATGCAATGATCATGTAGAGGGATGAGTGCAATCAAGACGGGATTTGTTCCTCTCATAAATGAGAGAAATATCTTTAGGCCTCTTGATGAATTGAACTGAAAACATGTATGGCCATACTCAAATGAATTAGTAAGAGTTATTAATGTCATTTGTTCTTGTTCAGTTTAATTTGGAATCAAGAAATATTAATCGATTAATATAAGGATGACATATTACATGCCTTATGATCGATATAGATATCGCGTGACAAAGGGACTAAATACGTGATTGTTGATTAGGTAAATCGGATCACCGATATTCACTTAAATTGGGTAGTCCTGATGGCTTGCTAGAGTCCGCTCATGATTTATACACTGTCAAGTCTATTGCCAACAATAAGTGAACCTACAGGGTCACACACAAAGAACAAACTGAAACGGGCGCAGAAAATCCTAGCGACTTATATGATGAGTTGCATAAGAATGTCACAAAGTATATTGTCATCTTATGTGATAAGATGTGATATATATGTATATAAAGACTATGAGCACAAAAGATCATGTAATCTAAAAGAGTTTTGATGATGGCATATGGATAATGATGAGTGATGTCATACACATCTTTTAGTGTGAAGAGACATGACTCTTCACCTCTATATAAGGACATAGAGGGCTCCAAATTCACAACACAACATATCATTCTCTCTCTCATTATTTCTCATTCTCTTTTGTGAGACAAAAGAGAGAAAATATACTTTCTAATTTGTATGACAAAATTATGAAAGGGTGTTTTTTTTTTGTATGACAAAAATGAAAGAGTGTGATTATATGAGAGGAATTATATACATCTTTTGTGAGATAAAATAAGAAGAGTTTTCTTATGCAAGAAGAGAACAAGCTACTAGCATATATATTATTTTTCTTCCCGTTTTAAGAAGTTTGTTCGTGTGGATACCGGTACAGGCGTTCGTACTTTCGGCGCTTGTGATCTATTCGGCCTAAGAAGATGAGAACGGTTTGTTTAGAGTTTTGGTGGAGACCGATTGTGTGTGCGGTAGATGACTTCCGCACGATCCGACCTAGACGGCCTAGATGGACATAAAATCGGTTAGGACGGTAACCGGTTTAGAGACGCATGGTTTGAGCATCACGGATTAAGCGTAATCCGAAAGGTATCTTTAAGATTTACTTCTTTGATTTAACCGATACGCACGGATCCTCGGATTGGTTTTGGACGAAATTTTTGTTTTCCGCTGCGTTATGCACGTCTGAAACCCAACATTATGACTCGCATCAACCGTATTCGTCACCGACAGAAGATTTTTCTTCATAACAGACACGTGATAAATACTGTCAAATGTTATCGACCCGTTGTTTTTACCAAGAAAGAACAACCGCGCCCTCATTCTCCACGTGGTGAACACTGTTGTCGGCAGTAACAAAGGCAATATTGCCTTAATACCCGCGAAGTGAAAAAAACTATGAATCATCACCAGTCATGTGATGACCACAACCGGAATCAATGATCCAGTGGTCCTCGTAATTAACATAAGTACATACGTCTAACGAAACTCCTTCTGCTACAAAACCCGTATCCCAAACTTTACTCTTCACAATATCCCTCACCTGAACATAATAATTCTTCCTTATGTGACCGAGTTTCTCACATTGGTAACACTTGATAGCTGACCGAGAACCACTATTTGAGGAAGACTCCCCCCTTCTTCATAACCTCCTTCTTCCGTTCTTCTTGGTCATGCCGAGTTTTTACTTTGTTAGACATAAGAGCATAACCTTCATCTTCGGAAACCGAAACACCCGCCCTTTGTCGAGCCAATGATTCTTGAAAAGCGAGAAAATTTTCAAACTCTGTATAGGATAGTTGTTCCTTGTATTGAGGTAACGAATGAGACATACTCTCTTCGAAGACCGCAAATAATATACTGCTTCAATTTCGCCTCCAAAATAACCTCCTCCGGTTCCAAGATAGAAATTTCAGAACATAAACCCTTTACTCTCAAGAAGTATTGAGAGATGGAGAGTTCACCTTGTGTGCAACTCACCAAATCATTCTCCAGAAATTATGATCGTGTCATGTTCTTCTTATTGAGAAACTCGTCAAAAATTCTCCAAATCTCAGCTGTCGATTTACACCCCTTAATTTGCTCGAATAGATCGCGTGATATCGACCTCTTCAACAAGAATTCTGCCTTAGCATTTGCTTACGACCACTTCTAATACAAGACGTCGGTGTAACCTCCATACCAACAACGATCTCCCATAACCCCTCACTCCTAATACAAGACTCCATACAACTCTTCCATATAGAATAATTCGAAAAATTTAGAGTCTCAATACCAAGTCCACTAACCAGACCTCCAAACTCCATGGATGCCGTAATAAACAATCCTCTTCTTCATCAAGGGGCAAGAAGGACACCGTCTATCATCAATGTCATCGTCATCTACCATCCTGGAAGCTCTAATACCATATAAAGAAACGAGACAGTCACACAGGGACTGAACCAGATACCCGCGTTGCTAACAGAGAAACAGAACAACAGTGACTGCACAGTACACACAGCAGCACTAAACCAGCAGTGACCTTGTGGTTATCAACAGCGGAAATAATAGTGCAGCAATAAGCTCATACTAGCCCAAGAAATAACAATAATAAAAGAAGAATGATTGAACAATGGAACTTGAAAAATAAGATAAACGTCTTATTACAAGAGAAAGAAAGATATACAAAATTTTGTTATTGTTAGAATGAATAAAACTCTATCTTTACCCATCTATTTATAGGTTAGTCATACCCTATAAAATAGTACATAAAAGATACATGGTAATACTAAACCTCCTTGTCAAAAAATCTTATTCATGATAATACTAAACCTCCTTGTCAAAAAATCTTACTCATGATAATATTAAATCTCCTTGTCAAGAAACTTTATTTCTAATTTCTAATTTATTGACCGCCTTCATAACATACAAATATATGTTTATATTTTAGCAATAGGAATGGAAAAGTTTCGAAGCTCAGTACCAACCTTAAGCTGGTCCAGTGCATGCCATCCATTGGCATGCACAGTGATGGCTGCACCTTTTGACCTTAGATATTTTGATCTTTCCAAGACCAAGCTCTTTATTTCTTTCCTGCGTGTTTTAACATAATCAACCACACATTATTTTTTTTGAGGAAATTTGGAGGGGGCTTAATATCCCCCTTCCAAATATTTTTAATATATATAAAAATATTTACAAAGGTTTTCTTTCTTCATACATATAAAAGAAATAAAAAGAAAACCAATCTAAAATCGGGCTTTTCCTCTAACAAACCAGGCCCAAGCCCATCACCAATATAATCTTACAATAACTCTCTGATTACAAAGCCTGGTTTATCAAATCCCATATGTTACAAATACAAAAATGAAAATCTAAAATCTGGAATCATCTATTAGGTCTTTCAGACCGGAGATATTTTCTTACCGCCTTGTCTCTTTTCTTTCCCTTTCTCCTCCTCACTTGCTCCGCCTGGCAGCGCCATTGAAGGAGCTCGATCTATCGTCTTACTTTTCTCCACAAGTCTCACCATCTCTAACTCTGCTCTCTACAACCTCGTTTAATCTCAGAAAATGCACGACAACACCGCTCTCTCCAAAGACAGAAAAGAAAGATCATAGTAATTTGTCTCAGCGATTCACTTTTTTGACCTTCTTTTACTGCATCATAAACCACCTTGAAAGGATCTGTTCTTTGAAATTCGTTGAGCTCTTGCATGAAGTGAACCAGATCTGTTCTACAAAGCAGCAGTTACCAGCTAGGTGTTCAGCTGTCTCTTGCTCTTTTAGACACAGATGGCATCTATTAATGATATTTATCCCTTTCTTCATAAGATTCTCTTGTGTAAGTACTTTATTTTGATTAAATAACCAAATAAATACTTTAATTTTCATTGGGATTTTTACTGACCAGATTGTTTTTAACGTGTTTGAGGTATGAATCCCTCTAGAGATGGTCTGGTAAGCACTTCGAGTGGAGAAAGACCCCTTGGAATTCCATCTCCAGGAAACTGAGTCAGAATTCGGACTCAATGTGGTTTGCGCGAGGATTGAGTGAAGGCTTTGAAGCTCCTGAAGGGTACTAGAGGAAGTGATTAGCTTGAACATATCATCTAAAGATGAATGTTTAAAATTTGCTACTGAAACCTCGGTTATTTCAGCATGAGTAAACAGAGAGTTAAATCTCTGATACAGTAACCCAAATCCCCAATTGCAAAACCAGAAACTGGTTTTTTTTCCATCTCCCAATTGGAATTCAGCGCTACATAGGAAGAAAGGTAACAATTTTTTCACATCTCTCCAAAAATAGGAATCAGAACTGTTTTTACTTAGTTTTTCTCCTTCCAAACCCAAGTTGCTCACTAATATTTTCCATGGTAAACCATTGGCATCCTCAAAATATTTCCAGATCCACTTTAATAGCATAGCATCGTTGAAATTTTCCAGATTTAAAACACCTAAACCTCCCACTTCTTTTGGTCTACAAACTTTTTTCCAAGAGATTAAATTAAAACCTTTTTCTTTATGACCTTTCCAAAGAAAATTTCTTCTAATTTTATCCATTTCTTTTATCACCCATTTGGGAAATTTAAAAACTGAAAAGAAATAAACTGGTAATGAAAATAATACAGAGTTAATTAGAATTAATCTTCCACCAATGTTTAATAAAGCACCTTGCCATCCTTATAATCTTTTTTCAAACTTTTCAATAATTTTTCTAAAATCTTGTTTCCTTGGTTTTTTAAAGTGTAGTGGGTAACCCAAGTAGCTAAGAGGCATTGTTGCTTGAGGGCATCCTAATTCATCAGAAATCTCTTTTAATTCAGGAAGATTGTCATGAATTGTACAAAACTCAGATTTTTCATAGTTGATTTTTAAACCAGAACAGTTTTCAAAAGCATTTAGAATGAATTTGAGTCTTTTAACTTGTGTAATCTCAGGTCTAATTAAAAATATAGAATCATCTGCATATAATACTGAGATATTAATACTTGGGATTGTTTTTTCAAGAAAATTGCATTGACCTAAATTTTCAATCACTTTGATCAGTGCATCCATTGCTAAAATGAAAAGATGGGGGGACAGTGGGTCACCCTGCCTCACCCCTCTTTTTATATGAACTGATTTACCAGGCATACTATTTAAAATTATTTTTGCAACTCCATTTAATACATAGGTTTTAATCCATTCAAGCCACCAACCATTTAAACCTCTTTTCTCCAATACATCTATTATAAATGTCCAAGAAATTGTATCAAATGCTTTTTCGATATCAGCCTTAAAGCATAAAACTAGATTTTTGAGTTTATTTGCTCTGTGAGCTACTTCTCTTGCATAAACGTAACATTCAAAAATATTTCTTTTTTCTAAAAAAACCCAGTTGGTTGGGTAAAATTAATACTTCTTCCACATTTATTGTAAGTTGCGACTTTCTTTCTGCCGAGATTGAAGCTTGTTTAATTTTAATGGAAGATATTTTTTGTGTTGGTGCAGGTGGAGGATTAGGATTCGGTTGACAAGGTATTCTTTGGATGATGATAGGATGATCGGAAATTGATGTAGGGTTAGGGTTTGTCTTAGGGTTAGGGTGAGGATTAGGGTTTGTGGCCCTTCCCCAACAAGAATTAGAAATGTGCCCATATTTATAGCAATTGTGACATTTTATTTTGTTCTTGCAATCTTTCCTCTCATGATTTGTTTCTAAACAATGAAAACATTTGGTATTCTTGATGATTTTTCTATCTTGTGATTGGTGTTTATTAAACGATTTTTTCTTGTTCTGCACTAGGATCCAATCGTTTTTTTCTATCACACCATTGTTCTCTTGATCTAGAATGTTTGAAACAATTTGCGAGTAAGACAGGGCCATTCTTTCTTGGATGATCTTGAAATCTTGACGAATTTCAAACCAGGTGGAGAGAGATCTCTAGAGTCAAGGCTCAACGCCCTGGGTAGACTACAGGGCGCAGTCCTTGTACTCTATGAGAAAACTCAACCAGCTAGAACTTGGACGAATGAGATCCAAGTTGAAAGTCGCCGGAGAAGATCATCAGAATCGCCCTTCAATCGCCCTTCAATGGCCCTGTTTTTCCTCTTTTTTTTTTTTTCAACCACACATTATTTTTGTTATTTTTTATATAATACTTGTTTTTCCAGGACCCCATAATGCAAAGTTTATAGTGCTTATGTTGAGGGAGATAGATTTCAGTAGAAGTAATTTTATATGAGTAACCGATCAAAGTAAACTTTTAGCTTTGATATTGGATTTATAAAAGTCTGAATCTGAAAATAAGATCGTTGCATTTACGTTGCTAGCTCATCTCTAATGAATAGGCAAAAGATCCACTCTTCAAAAAAAAAAAAAAAAAAAAAAATAGGCAACGATCCAAAAAAATGAAATAAAATAGAGCTTGAGAGTTGAGATGTATATGCTTCTAAAAAACATCAAAAAGTTTAAAAAAGTTGAGATGTATATGTTTTGCCTAAACAATAATAAAAAGGCTTATTGACACATAACATCATGCTACTGGTCATAAAACGATTTACTAAAATTAGAAAACTTCTTCAATACATCCAATCTTTTTGGATCGTCCATTTTAGATTTAATTGAGATGACCTGTTAAATTTATACAGCCGGTTTGGCCAGTGATCTCATTCATACAGCCAGTTAGAAAATCACTAAATAGAGGATATATTAGTAATTTTGTACCACTATTACATGGGGACGTGCGCCAATTAGGTGAAACAATAAATATAGTCAATTGAAGTTAATTTTTTATAACTCTAATGTGATGGTTTGATTTATTAGTTTTCATACAACCTGCTACATAAATGACGTTAGTTTTGTATATCTAGAGTCATATACCTAGAGTCATACTCTCTTTTTTGTCTCTGGCAATGAAATATGTATATTCTTTTTCCAACACCAAAATGCACACACAAAATTAAACTTAAAATGAAGGATAAAAAAGTTAAATGTATAAAAAAAAAGAATAGAGGAAAAAATGTACTTTTTTCTTCCAAAATATTTGGTATGTAATTATCTGGCTTTATATATCATTTATCATACTTCTGCATTATTTTTTTTCATTAAAGCTATATATAGTTTTCTATTATAACTTATAAAGTATATACATCATTTAGTAGATTTTATGCCTCAAATTCATTGTTTGTATAATATTCATGGACAATTGTATGTTACTTATATACATAATAGCTTTATAATCTGATATTCATTTTATATCTACATAATGCATCATCAGTAGCAATAAATAATATACAAAAATATTGTAGATAAAATATATTTTTTAATATATTTATTAAAAATATTTTGATATCTATCAAATTCAATGCATGCAAAGAAAAAATTAAAAAAGAGTACAATTATATTATGGTTAGCATATCGTTCCTTTTAATGAGATGTTTATTTTCTCAGTTTCTTACGGTTTTGCCCTCGTGAAATGAAAGGCCGAGATGAGATTGTGTAAGCAAATTTTTTTTATGAGTGGGTGTATGGAAGCATTGCCCCTAAAATTATATTAAAATCCACAAAAATAGTATATTGGCCAAAATATTTCTTATATACCTACGAAGACCAAGAGAAAGAGCCAGGCCACATTTCCCTTTTTTTTTATTTCTTGTTTTATGAGGTGATAAATTACTAGCTTTTATAGAGAAGATATATGAGTAGCTACCACCGGTCCCTACCTTACAT
This sequence comes from Juncus inflexus, assembly GCA_024447665.1. Taxonomy (NCBI): domain Eukaryota; kingdom Viridiplantae; phylum Streptophyta; class Magnoliopsida; order Poales; family Juncaceae; genus Juncus; species Juncus inflexus. Next base: position 11,407,774 of record JAJHPC010000003.1, read on the forward strand.
AGTGGCAATCATGTGATGGAATATTTGTATATATATTTTTTCAAGCTCGTGTAGGGCATTGCTTACTCGAGATATAATTAAATTAAATATCTAGCTTAAAATAATTCAAATCCATGATTGATTGAAAGCGAAATTACCAGAAAATAAGTACAAGTAAAAAGGTTACAAAAATAATATCCTTATTAAATGAGACGATTTTTTTATCATACATAATTTATAGACTTATACACTGAAAATCAGCTAAAGAGTTCCTGACTTTATTAGTGAGGGTAGCAAAACATATCATGAATGTGACTTGTTATGTGAGAAATGCTTCCTATATCCACAGTATTACACCTTTTTCCCCTTTTCTGTTTGTGTTTCATCTAAAGTTCTGATTGTACTATAAAATAGTTACTATAATATTTCAATCGAAATATCAAATAGAATGGGAAGAAAGATCGAAATGGCTGATTCAAAATTCACCTACAACTTTGAGAATTGAAATTAGAAATCCAATTTTCTTATGAAATATATTTTTGATCGAATTGAAACAGAGAAGTGCATGACAGCACGAGTTGAATGAATTGTGTGAAAAAATTGATAAATAACGAGTACACCCCATTTATGCTAAATAATTGCAAATTTATTGTTAATGACATGTCTCATGTTTATGCAAAGGAAAATCTAAAAGCAAAGCGGGTTGAGCATGCCCAAAATGCGACCATATACAGACACAATGACAGAGTTTGACCGTTTATGCAGGTAGGGCCAAATTTTTTTCTTTATTACTAATTTAACATCGTACAAATATCTGGGGGGAGCAAATACATATATATACATGTATTTCATAATTTTTTACACTGAAATACTACTAACATATACTACTCAACGAAAATACATACATAAGTACATGTCTTATTTTGCTTATGTATGCATATATTAGTTATAAAAAATGAAAATTCAAATTTCAACCATACGGATGTAATATATATATTCTTAATATGTTGTGGATCAATTTTCACAGAAATCGGAATAATATATCATTATCATCATGTATCATCAAAATATATAGTGATGGTACATGATGGAAATGATATATTATTGCGATTCCTGTGAAAATTGATTCACAATATATTCAAAATATATATATTACATCCGTATGGTTAGAATTTTAATTTTAATTTTTTATAACCAATATATGCATACGTAAGTAAAATTTCAACTTTACTTATGTATGCATATTATCATCACTCTATATATATATGATAATTTTATTGTATTTTGTGATAAATTTACAAGTTATATGTATTCCTCAAAGATTTTTGCTGTATTTTCTAATATAGCCCCCTCTCCCCCACAAACAATTTGACCCAAAATCCGCCACGATGATTGATTATAAAAAATGTCCAATTGTCTCAACTCTCAAGTAAGGCGATGGGAACACTCTAGTATACTCAACAATCGGATATGCTACCGTCTACTGATAACCTAAAAAAAATTTAATTATTGATTAATATATGTATTTAGTATTTTATTTTCAAAATATAACATATCGTGTTACACACTGGAAGAAAAAGAATGATTTTTATATATATTTATAGACAGGAAATAAAAAGAAAAATGTTTAGTCAATATCAAAGTATCATTATGACAAAACTCGATCAGAACTTGTATAATTATATTCCACATGTTTATTATTTTTGTATTTTTTTTTTCATTTACTTCACCTAACGGTGCGTGCTTATTTTGTTCTTAATTAATGTTGGTCAAAGATTTTCAGTACCTAACATTACTGTATGCATCCAAATATGAAGAAATTTCACATATACTTCCACAATATCTCAAAATATGACGTGATGGGAATGATTATGCAATACACAGGCAATTGGCAAATGCCATTTTAAACGTTTGGAGCAAATATTATGTACACCCCTACAGAATACAAAAATATCATATATGCTCTTCATAAGTAAATACAAAGGGCACAATTTAGATATTTTCATGGAAAACTATATTAAGATGGGAGAGTATATACTGTATCGATATTATTTCTCCATGATATTTAAGACTTTTAATACGATAAGTGTTTTTTGAGGTCTTTCTTGTAGAGATACATGTGAAATTTTGCCTAAATGTTACAAAATTATTTAGAGGATATTTTCAATTTTGACAGTCAATATTTTGCAGTTATTCTTGACATTATTTTTTATTCTGAAATGCTTATAGGCTAGTATTCTTTGTTAGAAACAGAGATGAAACAACAAACACAGAAAGCAAGACGCAAGAACAAAAAGATATTTTTTACGTGAAAACCCAAAGGATAAAAACTACAGTCGCTGACACTCAACCTCTCTTAATACTTGGAAGAAAGAGAAATACAATACAATTGTTTGTGGTTGTTGGAATGAAATAAAACTTTACCCCTACCCCTCTATTTATAGGATAATCATAGCTAATACAAGAAAATAACCCAAAGAATTACCGCCCCAATTAATATCTAATACATAGAAATACAAATATAAGGAAATAAATATATTTCCAATTCCAATTGTCGCTTATGAAAATAAGTCATGAAGAGCAAATATGGAGAACTTTCTTATCTCCTGCCGAATTTTTTTTTTTACGGTATCCAGAATTTTTCAGAAGTTTTCACACCAAACATTCTTGACTCTTATCCTACGTATCCATAGTATCCATAGGTAAGCAAATGTAAAACTCAGAGAAATGCCCAAAATGAAACATCACCATGTGCGTGTTCAATATATATATCACTCCTCCAATGACCCTAACTTAATATTTTTCTAAAAACCCTAACTTTTTAATCTCAATGGATTTTGGTACAGAACATGACGAACGAAGAGACTGGTCGGCAATGATTCCCGACATGCTCCATCGCGTCTCCGAAAATATCCCTGATATCTATGATTTTATTCATTTTCAGGTTGTATGTAAACCGTGGCGTTCTGCTAGCTATGTTATCGACTCTCCCTCTTTTTTCCCTTGGCTTCTCTCACGTTCATCCTGCTCTAGCAAAAAATTGTGCTTCTACTCGCTCTTGAGTGAAAAGATCCACACAATCGACCAGTGCAAAGTTTTATCTTTTCTACCGACTCAAAACATTCTTCCCCGACTTTTCTTAATCCTATCACTAAGAAGCACGTCTCTCTGCCACCTTTACACCTCGATTGGTGCTTTCCTATCTCTAATAGTACAGAATGTGTCGCTATCTGTGGAGGGAAGAATGACTCACAATATCAAACTCTGGGATTTTGCCGACCTGGAGATGATAAATGGATGGAGATACAGAAATCACTTGCAGGGTGTTTGATGATATATTATGAAGGGATGTACGTTGTTTACGATCCGACAAATGGAGACACAAAGGTTATTGATGTGACGGCAGGTGATGTCCTATCTGTGATACCTGCACCTCCTACGAAACTAAACTGTCTTGTCGAGTCATCTGGAGAACTACTTGGAATATCTTGCGCTCCTGAGCATAATTGTTGTGAAATATATCGACTTGATCAAGTTAATGAAAGCTCATCTTGGGAGAATATGAGTGGTGTAGGCGATCGAATCTTGTTTCTCCAGGGAGGACAAGGGTTTTCAATCAGGGCACACAAGTCTTATCGGTTCGAAGGGAATTGTATTTACCACTTAGGGCACAATGAAGCTGTAAATATTCATGGTACTTGCACCACTTACCATCTATTTAGGTACAAAATAGGGGAAAGAAGCTGGGAGAAATTGTCACTTCCATTGATTAAAGAACCAACTTGGTTTTTGCCTAGTCTTCAGTAGAAATATAATTTTTATTGAGTATATTTTCTCTCTCATGTTCATATGTTTCTAGCTTATACAGTACAGATTTTTAATGTTGTTTTTTAAGCTATCATATTTCATGTAATAAAAAGAGTATTTTCTATCTAAACCACACGCTACCTTTTTTGGAATTAAGCTTCACTTTGTTTCTTATTATTATTATTATTATTTTGAGTGAAAACTACAGGCGAGCGGGATTCGAATCCCTCATTTATAAATAGATGAGGTTGATATCATGATCACTATGTTAATTTAGTGATGGTCACTTTGTTTCTTATTATTATAAAGAATATTTGATAAACTTTGCAAAAAAAAAAAAAGACAATGAATTACATATTTTTGTTTATGTGAATATATCAGAACTTTCTGATGATTTACCTTATTATTATATATTGTCTGATGATTTACCTTATTATTATATATTGTCTGTTAATATACGCTTATTTCATTTTAAGTGTTTAAAGTATGTATCTTTTAATCTCTCCAATTTATGCAGTATATCTCTCTGGGCAAGAAGATAATTATGTTTTAATGTTAATATATTGAGTTTAAATTAGTATCATTTTAATATTGATGATTTTGGGTATGAAGATAATTATGTTTTAATGTTAATATGTTGAGTTTTATTTTTTTTGAAGCTTGGGGAATTCGAACATACCACCTTTGGACTCTAAGGCATGCAAGTTACCAACTGTGCTACCCCTCGGTTAATATATTGAGTTTAAATTAGAATCAATTTCTACCTCAAAAGAAAAATAGTATCAATTTAATATTGATAATTTTTTGGCATTATACATATGTGACGGTCTACTCCTTTGAATCATTGAGCATCAATTTAGTTTTTATTTTTCATTTTTGAGAAGAAGTCATATATATTTTTGAATCACAAAGAAATGTTCAATCATTTATTTAACCTTGAATTATATTATATGTAAAACATTTGTGTAATATATTATTATCAAATATGATTATTATATAGTGATCAACTTTTGTATTAATCCTTAATGTGTCAAATTAGCGTGTGTCTTTAATGTGTAAAGTTGTTGTATGCTGTGTTTCTAAATTCTATCTTGAGGGATTACAAAAATTCAAATTGGGGGATAATTAAGTCCCTTCCAAATTTTTTCAAAGAAAAAAAAATCCAAATTGGGAGCCAAAAATGTCTTTTGATGAAAGGACGCACAGACGGACCATATAAGCATTATGGTTTCCATTACATATGAACTAAATTGTTCTCTCTTCTGCCATAAAAAAGGGAGAGATCAAGAGACCAAAAAGAAGAAAAAAAGAGCAAAAGCTCTCAATTGAATTGAGGTTCATTAAACTATTTGGAATGCTGTGAGATGCGACTGCTTGTGAGGGGGAAGAATAGAAAAATAGCAGACGGGTAATTATTTTTTATTTTATTTTAAACAGACGGGTAATTATAATTGGATAAAGTTTGAAAACAATGTTTAATCCGATTAATTTTTTTTTTATGTGGCACTATGTGGGGCCAAAAATTGTGTTGAAAAATAAACTACTGGGATTAATTTCAATTATGTTAATACTTATAGCTAGGTTCAGCCTTCAGGTTCAGGTTTAGGTTCATTCGTTTAGATCAAATGCAGTTATTATCCTACCATTTTCAAATTACATAAAAGCCGAAAAAACCTGTAATGAAATTATGTCATATTAATGATATTACAAATCATAAAGCATACATTTTCACACTACAAATCGTTGAACACAATAAGAGAAAAACAAACACTTTAGTACCACAACAAGGCCTATAATGACCATGATAGCCTTATTTATCACAGAACAAAACAATAGTGTTACACGAATGGACACACCATCGAACGCGATTGAAGAACCTAGATAGTTCCACAGTCAAATAGTGCAGGGTCCGATTTTTTGCCTCCAAAGAAAACAGTTAGTAAAAATATGACCGCCATTTTTGCAATCCATGATTTAGTAGATTCAAGGGTTCCAACTAGATAAGATTGAAATGCAAGCTTCATGATCCTTGGCCTCCTTTCATGGATGTACAAATCAAGCGCATCTTCAACCCGTTCGATCCATTTCTTATCATAAGAGGCATTTGCCGGTGCATTTATCACGTTAGATAAGCATCTAGTAAGCACGATCGCATCTTCCAGAGCAGCTGAGCCGCCCTGGCCGATAAACGGCCCCATCTGATGCATGGCATCACCTGCGACTGTCAATGTTCCCCTACGAAAGTCTCGGTTGAGTATAGACCAGGGAGATTTGTACCCGTTGAGCTTCATGCTTAGTGTATCCGTGTCGCAATTTTTCACTATATCAGTTATCTCAGACGGTGTTCCTTTCAGTATCGCCATTGTGTATTCTTTAATAGATTTTGGTTCGTTCATGTCACCTTTAATATAAAAGATTAAAAACATAGCATTTTAGTTCTCCAAAAAAGAGGAAAAAAATATATTGAAGTTGTAAGAATTGATATTAGATAACTTGATTTAATTAATTACCTGCAGGATCAATAACTTGGGCCACAAAAAAGTGGATAGTTTTGTCGTCAATGGGGAGACGTCCAAAGAGAGTACCATCAGGTGTGGTGAGACGTAGAAAATGGTTTCCAAAATTATGGCCTTCAGGGTATGTCGTTAAACCGCGTGTTGTTCGTATCGGAAAGAACTTCGGAGGTGCCATATTCAATGATTTTGATATCAGCGAGTATGATCCATCACAGCCAATAAGAATCTAAAATATGTATACTCAAAATTTAGTTGATTTCATATGAGTTAAATTTTTTTTTAATGTTGAAAAGTTGTAAACGATCCGTCAAAATGTCCTGTAATACTTCAAATTTTTGGATTTATCACATGATCTTTGGTTGGGTGTGATCTACAATACCTTTGCTGTGATCCTAGTACCATCGCGTGTGGTAAGGACATGCAAGTTAGTTATCGTATCAAAGTCGACAGATGAAACATGACAGCCAAACCGTATTTGTTCAGCTGGTATGTGCCTGGCCAAGTTTTCAATCAGGTCTTTTCTCCTCAAACACCTGACTTCCCTCCTGAATATTCATGAAAATATTTTTCAATTATGGCAATTTGATAAATTTGTAATAAGCTGCTAAAATATTTTAGTTACCCGTATTGTCTTGGTTTCACATTCTTGTCATCCTTGATAAGAGATTCATAACGCATCCTGGTATTGTTCAGGATCAGATCAAGTTAATTAATAAGGTCTATCTATAATTTCTAATTTGTTTAGAAGATCTACTTAAAATATATTATAAATGATATATGGCTTTCAAATAAGTTGGTCTATCATTCCATTTATATACTATAAAGAAAGTTATTCCATGTCTCCCAAATATATCATTTTGATAAGTGTAATATTATTTACTGATAAATAGAATTGTTTTTATCATTTTCCATAGAGAGAGAGGAACTGGCACATACTCAGTTAGAGGGATGGAAAAGTTTCGAAGCTCGGTACCAACCTTAAGCTGGTCCAGAGCGTGCCAGCCATTGCCAAGCACAGTGATGGCTGCACCTTCTGACCTTAGATATTTTGATCTCTCCAAAATCAAGCTCTTTATTCCTTTCCTGTTTGTTTTAACATAATTAACCACACATTATTCTTTTTATCATTTTGTACCTAATACTTGTTTTTCCAGTGCCCCATAATGCAATTATTTAGTGTTTATGTTGAGAGAGATTTCAGTAGAAGTAATTTTATATGAGTACCCGATCAAAGTAAATTTTTAGCTTTGACATTGGATTTATAAGTCTGAATTCTGAAAATAAGATTGGAAATATTTTTCTACCGTTTTAAGTAATTTAATATATCATAAAGAATCATAAGATCATCAAAAGAAAAATTGAACCCTGAATTATGTCAAGTGCCATGTGTATAGAACGTTAAGAATAAATGAATCTCATTGCATTTATGTTGCTAGCGCATCTCTGCTGAATAGGCAAAGATCCAAAAAATTCAAAATATAGAGCTTGAGATGTATATGTTTCTAAAAAACTTCAAAAGTTGAACGAAATGGAAAAAATGTAGTTATCTTTTACCATGCAATAAATAAAAATGACATATTGACACGTAACATCATTCTACGATCATAAAATGATGTACTAAAATATATAAAATCAACAAAAATTATTATCTTGGCAAAAATATTTCTTATATACCTATGAAGACCAAGAGAAAGAGCGAGGCCACAGATGCCTCCACCAACGATGACAATATCATGAACTTCCTCTCTCGTCATTTTTATTGCTCCTTTTTCCTCTCAAGTTTTTCTTCTCTCTCTACTTTTAAGAATTTATATGTATTTGTTTTCCCTTATTTTGTTTCTTTCTTGTGTTTATGAGGTGATTAATTACTAGTTTTTATAGGGAAGATATATGAGTAGCTACCACCGGTCCCTACCTTACATAGTGGCAATCATGTGGTGGAATATTTGTATATATTTTTTTTCAAGCTCGTGTAGGGCATTGCTTACTCGAGATATAATTAAATTAAATATCTAGCTTAAAATAATTCAAATCCATGATTGCTTGAAAGCGAAATTACCAGAAAATAAGTACAAGTAAAAAGGTTACAAAAATAATATCCTTATTAAATGAGACTAATTTTTTATCATACATAATTTATATATTTATAGAATTGAAAATCAGATAAAGAGTTCCTTTTTCTTATTAGTGAGGGTAGCAAAACATATCATGAATGTGACTTGTTACGTGAGAAATGCTTCCTTTATCCACAGTATTACACCATTTTCCCCTTTTCTGTTTGTGTTTCATCTAAGGTTCTGATTTTCTAATAGAATGGGAAGAAAGATCGAAATGGCTGATTCAAAATTCACCTACAACTTTGAGAATTGAAATTTGAAATACAATTTTCTTATGAAATATATTTGTGATTGAATTGAAACAGAGAAGAAGTGCATGACAGCACAAGTTGAATGAATTGTGTGAAAAAATTGATAAATAACTCGAGTACACCCCTTTTATGCTAAATAATTGCAAATTTATTGTTAATGACATGTCTCATGTTTATGCAAAGGAAAATCTGAAAGCACGGCGGGATTGAGTACACCCAAAATACGACTATATACAGTAACGAAGCTGCTTAACCCTTTATGTAGGGAGGGCCAAATATTTTCCTTACTACTGATTTAACATCGTACAAATATCTGGGAGGAGCAAATACATATATATACATGTATTTCGAAATTTTTTACACTGAAATACTATACTAATATATACTACTCAAAGAAAATCTTTGGGGGGGGAGGGGTGATATGCCCTCCGGTCTTTATAAAGCTCCGCTACTGACCATATATTATTTGTTTCACTTTTCAATATATTTTTTATTTTCTATATATTGCTTTTATTATTTTACGTATATATTTTTTTACTGTCTATAAAAGAATAAATTTATATATTGTTTATTTAATTTTATATATTATTTATCGCCTATATATATTGTCGTGTTCCATCACGAGAAAACATGTCATGCAGCATCAAGCATCAAGTCTCTTAAGCAAAATGATTGGCTGGTCTTCGAGGAGATATTCGATGGCTGGTGTTACTGAAACTGATCCACATCACCAGGTAATAGATATTGTTTGTGTTATTATTATTCCCACTATTGCAACATTATAGTTGTGTTTTATTATAACTCACATTCATTTAGTTAGGTTGTGCATTTGAACTGTAAATTAAATATTTTATTTGAATGCAATATTTCAAGTTCTTAAATGTGATATTCCATTTATTTTTCCCAATAAAATTCTTTTATTAATTTTTTTATAGAGAAAACGGGAAGGAGAGGTGATGTGCCAAGTATGTTTGGTGCAGATGAGTTATTCAAAGCAGTCAGATTGAAGTGAAGAAGAGTTACCGGATACATATCACTTTTGTACCTGTTTGGCAAAATCAGTATATTGACATGAAAAAATACTATACTTTTTTATAATTAAATATTAATATTATTTTAAAATGTTATGTGAGCAATGTTTTGAATTCTTCGCGCTATTCCTAGTATTTTATGAAGTATACGAATTAAAATGCTCAAGTAAATACTATATAGATTGAGTTGCTACTCTATTAAGTACTTAGTACTGAGAGCTTCATTTAAATTTAACAAAAATGCATACTTTACATTAACAAAATAAACTTCAAAAGTAACTTCTATTTCAAATAGAATGTCTATTTTTCATTCTTTTTATTTGACTCTTTTATGCTTATCACATTCGATTAACATGATTGGCTTATATATATAATTAAAATATACAATTTTCTTTAATTATGTATATAGGCTCTAGATTTATTTTTGTATTAAATAAGAAAATTATATATTGTAGGCCTATTTAAATCCAATTGGGCCGGATCCATTAACAATCTGAATAAAATTTCTTAATAGAGCTAGGGTTTACTTTACTTCTGTTCCTATAAATGCACCATTTCCGCCGTCTTTCTCACATCCAATTCCTACAGGTTTTTTCCTTCTCTTATCTCTCGTTGAAAATTGTTATCTAATCTAACAAGGATGCGATGAAGAATAAATACTGTGCTGGAGACGGATGCAGAGACATCCGTCGATGGCGGTCACAATCCTCTAAGAAGTTCTGAGCATTCATTCTTTTAAATTTTGGTTTTTATTGTTTGAATTTGATTGATTGTGTTTTTGTGGGGGATGAAGTGATGATAGAAAACATATAGTCTGTCAATCCACTGAATTTTTTGATGACAAGTATGTCCCGACAGGTTCTGATCGCCCCCAATTCAGAATTTTATTCTCTTTTTTCATTCTTTTGGATTAACATTTGAATCGATTATTTTCCTTGCTTTTATAAAGAAATTGTTTTTATAAATTATTTATTTGTCCATGAAACAAAAAACAATTAAATTCAAAATATTGTTTTTTCTCGTTTGAATTTGAACAAAATTGTTGTTTTTTCTTCGGGCTGAAGTGATGATAGATAACATATAGTTTGTCAATCCACTGAATATTTTGATGACCACTATGTCTCGACAGGTTCTGATCGCCCCCATTCAGATTTTTATTCCCTCTTTTTCATTTGGATTAACATTTGAATTGATTATTTTCCTTGCTTTTATCTGAGGGTAAACTGTTTTTTATAAAAAAATTGTTTTCATAAGTTATTTATTTGTCCATGAAACTAAAAACAATGAAAATCAAAATATCTTTCACGATTAGTTTTCAAAGAATAAAGTAAGAAACTAAATAATTAATAGATAGTATTTTGCATGCTCACATGGACACGATGAGTATATGTGCTAAACGGAAATATGGTTTTCAGAATCAGTCCATTATGATCCAATTCAGACTATTTGGATCTGAATCAGCAAAGCCTTGATCTGATTAGTACCTGATTCTCATTATTATATAAATTGAAATATTTATAATGTTTATTCCGATTTTTCTCTGAATTGCTGATGCTGATATGATTCAGTTGATTTTGAATCATAATTCTGAGATAATTTGTGATGTATATAATGTCAGGTTGTGAAGAACTTATGAATTCCATTCTTTGGTTGCTAGAATCTCAAGTTTGGATTGTGAAAAAAACCCCAAGTAGCAATTGTGGATTTATGAGGAGTGCAGCCTCCACTTACAAAGACCTCAAATTTTGAAATTTGGATTATACAGAATCAGACATTTTATTGGGAAGAGTTCGGATTATGTTACTAATAATTTGAAACTAAATTCTTAGTTGCAGAAAGAAAAAGTATATATATCCCTCATTTACTAGTCTTCCTAGTCCACCGTTTACCACTGATAAACGGGTCCTACATATATTCAAAACAAGTGAGTCATGTTTATCAGTGATAAATGGCGGACTGGGGGCTGTTGGGGAAATGTGTATATAAATCCTTGTAGAAACTTCAGATTTGGTATCTCAGATAATTAAGGAGTCCAACAGTAGCTTGCCGTAAACTTTAAATTTTGAGTTTTTTAAAACAATCTAAGTTGTAAAAGAAATCTTTATCATAAATAGTGGTGAACTGTTTGGATAAAGTTCCGATACTAGTCATACCATATCTATATCCGTTTGAGTTTCCCAAATACAAATATGAATATGGTTGAGATTTTATCAGATATTAGCATGAATTTGGATTTATTTCGGATATCTAAATGGATAGTGCATCATATTTTTCTAAATATTTAACTAGTTTATAATGATAGTTAATAAAATATAACAATTTATAAAGGATAATTTGAAGAAAAGAAAATAATGATATAGATTTGGGTAATATATGTATTTGAATATGATAATAAAATCAAATACTATATAGATATCCATATCCGCATAAGGATATTATTCATATATGTATCAGGGAATCAAAGAGATTACCGAATCAATATCTGAATAAAACTATTGTGTCCGGCCGGGTCTGGATATTTTGATTCAAATACAGATTTTTTGCGAATAAAACTACTGCTCGGTCCGATAACATTTGATCCGTTTTCACTCCTAATTACAAATTCCACCGGACTGAACTATAATTACCACATTTGTCGGGTCTGAATAGAAAAGTAAACAATGCATAAAATCAAACCTTCCATATCTCAAATATCAAATCTATTGTATCCTTCTGAAACATCAAAATATAATTAATTACTAGAGAACCAAATCTAGAATATAATTTTCTGATTCTGGAAAAAATAAATAATAGAAACAAGAGCATTAGATAACTTTTTACATTCAAGGATATTTGGAGGGTAAATTTAAAATTTCACCAAGAAAACATATTAAATTCCACCAACACCAAATTCAATCAGCTTTTCATTTGGCTCTGTCATGCAATCTAGAAACAGCTCCAAAACATTAGCTGGGTGAAAAAAGAAAAGAAAAATAATTAATTAATCAATACAAAAAATGATAAGTAAAATTCTAACCGTATTGAATTTGTGAATTAAGATAATATGCAAAATTTGGATCCGGGTTTAGGTACTATGTACATAAGATCCGGAATTTTGGATCACCTGTCTAGGTCCGATATGGATCTCAATAGCTGCTAATTTGCATTATTCAATAATTTATTTGTTTATAAACGACTTTATTTAGGAGACTATAAAGTATAAAGACAGTCATTATAACAAGAGGAATTTAACAAAAGCCCCTCCAGTATTCGCAATTAGTAAATTGCAAAAATCAACACCTTATTGAGAATTGCAAGAAAAAGAAAACAAAAATCATAAACCCTGAAATTTTCAGTAGACCAATTTTAATGCAATTTCCAACAAGACAGAGGTTTTACAATTTAGAAATAATACAAAGGCTTCATTACAAATTTTCTATATCAAATTTATCAAGAGACATAATTAGCTGAAGTTCAACAAATAAAAAATAAATAAAAGGCGTAACAACACAGGATAAAATTTACATACAACCGCCCCAAATTAACTCAAGCAAAGCAACAAGTACTCACACAAATTAACAAACAAATGTTTTAATAGTCTCAATCTAAATACAACAAAAGTCTTTTAAATAATCATTGCAAAAGTATGAGATATAATTGTAGTATTTTTGAACTAGTTTTCACAGTATTTTGTTGTAGTATTATTGTGTATATAATATATTGAGTTCAATACTTTATCTATTTTATATCATGTAAGGAGTATTTTGATTTTATTTCATAATAATTGCGTATTTGTAGAAATTTAGAGTGAAGTATAAAAGCACCTTTTAAAGTTAGCTCATTCTATCAATAAAAAGGACAAAAAGATTCTTTATTAACCTCTTTTTCTACCGCCGTATATAAGTTTAATTCCTTAGTAATAAATTGTGGTCCTATTAGAATTCACTCCATGAATTAAGACACTTTCGTTGCTTTTATGAATATTAATAATCCTGCTGAAACAAGGAATTTGAATCATACCAAATTTGAGAGGGCTACAATTGTTTGATCTCTAATGCCAATTTTATCCTTATTAATTAGAAATATTCTTGAATCATACAAAATTTACTCTCCTTGATAATTATATACATATCAACCAAATTAGAAACAAATAAATACGATATATTTCATCTCTAAAATTCAATGTTAACATATATTAAAATACAACATATAATATCATTAATAAAAATACAACAATCAAAGAGAATGCGTGATGTGTATGCAACCCATCACGGAAACGGCAACCCATCTCTTTTTACATTGCGACTTTGCTTCCCAAGTCTGGCTACACAAGGGGGTGGACACTGACTTGGCCGACAATATTTCCGATTTCTGGAGACAACAAGTCGCAGGCAAAGTGAAGGATAGCCGACGCATATGGGAGACAGACTGGCTAAGCACGTGCTGGACCATCTGGAAAGCGCGTAATCAATGCATCTTCCGACAAAAAAGGCCCCATCGTTTGGCCATTCTAGCAGAAATTACCCAACAGTCCACACACTGGAAGACATACTGTTAAGGCTTAGACTGATGTTTTCTCTTCCCTCTTTTAAGTCTGTGTCGTAAATATCTCTTTTTATTTTTATTTTCTTTTATTTGTATGAACTTTTTATTTTTATTTAATATAATCTCGGTGAGGCAATCGCCTCCGAAAGCTTCAAAAAAAAATATATATATATCATTAATAAAAATACAACATTGTATTTATATATTAAATGTTGTATTAATATATTAAATATATTATATGTTGTATTTTATATATTGAATATATTAAATGTTGGAATTGAATTATAGATAATATATATCAAATTTATTTATTTCTAACTTTGGTAAAGAGAGATTTAGCTATTAGGGAGAGTAAATTTGAAAGAATGATATTGAATTAATGATTGATATTTATAAATAATAAAAATAAAATTGACATTGCGACGAAACAAATTTAGCACTTAAAAGAGCATTACCCTTCAATTATCATTAAATTGAATCGGTGCTACATTAGGAAGTCAAATCGGAGGATGAGGCGCATCGAATCAAATTGGTGGGTGGTGCTACATCAGCAGGTCAGCAACATATGTGAAAGTGCACAAATTGTTCTAATATACTAATACTAATTTTAGTTTCTTCCCATATCTCAATAAACTGAATGTTCTTATTGTTGCTCAGATAAAGAAACATATCTTATTGAAAAAAGGCATACTAGACTTCTCTGCATGCAAATGCAATGATACTTCAGAAATTTCATAAAAGATGGGAAATAAAAGGGTAATATATTTGTGAGGTTAGGTAACACTTACATTGTAAGTATCACAAGACATACAAATTCTTTGAGTAATCATAAATTCATGGTTTTAGCTTATTAGATGCTTATTTATTTAACATCACACAAAGAGGATTATTATCTTTTGAATATTTTGTCTTATAAAAATATCTGCATTTGTGCTTTGGCCTAAGGCAAAATTGTAAAAAATTTCGTGTCACGTCTCTAATGGTCACCCTATCTTTTATTAACAAATTCTATATGAAAAAAATTGTAAAAATTTTCGTGGCACGTCTCTAATGGTCACCCTATCTTTTATTAACAAATTCTATATGAAATTAAGCCAAACATAGTAGGATTGTAATTTAGTATGATTGTAATCTCAAGGAGTCTTGAATCGAGAACACATTTTTATTGCTGGATTAACCGGAAATTATCATACAATGTAACAATAAAAAACAAAATAAAAAACACAATACTAGTGTTAAATGAGAGCATTTATGCATGATATAAAAGTTGGATGGCATATTTTGAATGATACGATCATATACATCACACTTGCTCTGTCACTATTTATTAAGAGATCACCGAGAACTTTTTATAACTGTTTGTAAAATATTATTAATGGAGGAAATAGAATCACTTTGATTCTTAAAATAAGATAATGGAGGAAATTGATAAAATCTTTATTTATCAATATTAATAAAAAGATGAATTCAAAGATATTTTCTGTTATTTTCAAAAGGTACTTATTTTGAGATACCAAAATAATTTTATTGGTGGCTACACGGCAAACTTATGTTTCGGATTTATAAGTACATTCAGTATATGAGCTAACAACATTGGTTGTATTTGTTGAATATAAAATGATTATAACATAAGAAAGAAGAATTTGGAGGAATAAATATTTACGAGTACAACTGTTTTTTTAATACCTCTTTAATATTTTCTTTCTCCTTTAGGAAGGCTTGATAAAGCTCAACGAGGTGCTTTGGCATACAACAAGTACGCGACTGGTGCCTTTTCATACCACATATAAGACATTGATCCCCAGACACCTTCAGGGTGATATTTTGAGGTTTCTTGCTTCTTTCATCTGCGGGTCTCTTAATTTGACCATTACGATTCCAAGAATGACTTTTTCCTCAGCCTCATCCACGTCCGGGGCCACGACCAAGGCCGCGACCACAATTTCGATCATTAAATGTAGCAGCATTCGCTTCTGGGAATGGGCTAGAGCCTGTCGGACGAGACTCATGATTTTTAAGTAATAATTTATTATTCTATTCAGCCACAAACAGGCAGGAAATTAGTTCATAATACTTTTTGAACCCCTTTTTCGTGTACTGATGCTGCAGGATAATAGTTCAGGCATGAAAAGTTGTAAAAGTTTTTTTTCGAGCATATCTCCATCATGATATTCTCTCCAGAGAGTCTCAATTGAGAAATAATTCTAAACATCGAGGAATTAGTCACAAACTGACTTGAAATCTTGTAACCTCAGTTGTGTCCACTCATCAGGAGCTTTTGGGAGCATTATCGTCTTCTGGTGGTTATATCTCTCCCGGAGGTTTTCCATAAAAGGAGAAGATCCTTAATAGTAAGGTATCCACTCTTTAATGATCCGTGGAGATGGTGGCAAAGAAAAAATCATCGCTTACACCCGAGCTTGAATTGATGCCTTGTTTCCCATTTTGATGGCGTCCCCTAAACCCATCACATCAAGGTGGATCTCTGCGTCAAAGATCCACGACAGATAATTCTTACCCAATATATCAAGAGCAATAAGCCCAAGCTTCATTAAATTAGCCAAGTTGAAGATGTATAGATGGGATAAATTAAATTAGACCCTTGCTAATTGTATATTGAAACTTCAGGTTTCAAAAAGAATAAATTCCAAATTTTATGTGCATCAATAAATTGAATTGCAACTGCAAGTGCATAAAAATAGATGTGCAGAAAATAAATATACATGGATAAATATACTGCAACTTCTGGTGCATAAAAATAAACATGCAACTTCTAATGCGTAAGAAATATTAACATCCAAGGGAGTGTTATGAATATATATTAATTATGGATATCCAAATACTTATCCCCTTAGCATGTAGAGAGTTCTTGCTAATCTTATCTTGTAAATATGTAAATCTTATCTTATAAAATATAAGGAGTTATTGTAACGTATTTGTTACTATATTTTATATTGAAATTCTAGCATAAATTCTAGAGTAGAATACTCATCTTTCACTATATAAAGGGGTAGAAACTATTGTATTTGGTGACTCTTCACCATTGTGTTTTGATGACTATTCACAATTAGGAAGAAACAATTTGTCTCTTCCAAACTCTAAAAAATATTTACCTCCTCCAAATCCTCATTTCTTATGTTATTATCATTTTATATTCAAGAGTACAACTGTTTTTTTTTCCAACAATTCTTTCCCGTGTTTCGGATTTATAAGTATATTCAGTATATGAGCTAACAACATTAGTTGTATGGAGTTTTTTTTCTCAACAATCCTCTCCCGTTCTTGTCTGTAGCCGTAAATCTTTCACTAGGCTCCGTTCACCTAAATTTGTTTCGTGATAATTAGGTAGTTGTTAATTTAGACATGTTAAAACAATATATAATTTAATTTTTCACAGAAATATTTTGAATTTCGGAAAATATATAAATCACAAAAGTTTTTTAATTAATTATTTAGTATATTTAGAGTCCAAGTCATGTAATAAAATAAAATATTCTAATCCATTTTTTTAGATCTTAACAAATACATAAATCAAAGGACTTCCTATTCAAAGCAGACACAAAATATTCTATGAGGTTACAGCTACTATGATTAACAAAGATGCTTCAGCTAGTTACTAAATTTTTTTTTTTTTTTTTTTGAGAATTTAGTATTTAATATTAACCAAGATCATTATTTCATTGGATCAAGAAATATATTATCTTTACAAAACAAAAAATTATAATCCATAACTTTATAGAAAAAATAACTCCAAGTTATTTATAATTAACACCAAAATAAAATTTCAATAAA
Source organism: Juncus inflexus (assembly GCA_024447665.1). Classification (NCBI taxonomy): domain Eukaryota; kingdom Viridiplantae; phylum Streptophyta; class Magnoliopsida; order Poales; family Juncaceae; genus Juncus; species Juncus inflexus. The sequence continues at coordinate 11,425,791 of JAJHPC010000003.1, forward strand.
AGCATTACAATTTCCGAAATCAACATCGATAATGAAATACCAAAACTAAAACCAAAATAAATTTTAAACAAAAAAACAATTTTCATAAATAACACGAGAATTTCCAAATATATACATTTTAAATAAAAAAAATATCTTGGTATTTAATTTTACACAATTATTAATTATTGGCATAATTTCATATATACCCAACAAAACATTAAAATAGCACATATACCCCTATAAAGCCTGAGAAATATCATGTATAGCTCTATAATGAGAAATAACATAAATACCCATTCTCTTTATGTTATCTAAATTACACTTTGTTTCTTACATATATATTTTAATTTTAATATGAAACTTAACAAAATGATGACATAATGAAGATATTTTGAAGCAAATAGAAAATAAGTGTGTGAATTGATTTTATTTATATTTAAAAGACATACTCTTGAGATTCTATTTCTATATTTTTTTAATGGGCGTATTTTATTATATGTTCAGTTTTGATGTGGTTTACCTGGTATTTTGAGGCTGGTTGATACTATTTTCATAGTAATATTTTCTTCATTTAGAGCAATATCGTAAATTATAGTTTCTCAAATAATTTTGTCACTAATAACTATTTTATGATTCAATTTAGTTTTCACTTAAGTTGTCTTTGTGTTTTGTCATTGCATAATTATTACACTTTACAAAAAAAAAATATAATTGTTTCTCAAAATTGTATTAATATTTATTATATAATAGAAAATTTGCAAAAAGGCCTCTACATTATGCTGAACTGAAACTATAAAAAAGCCCCTGCAGTATTCAAAATTGCAAAACCTACATTGTTGCCAAAATTACAAAAAGGTTAACACCATAAGTTTTCGTACTTTGATTACTTAAAAACATGTTTAAAATATTAATTAGGATTTTCTAAAGTTTATTAACAAAATTTCTTAAAGTTAAAAAAATCTTGAAGTTCAATTAAATATTCTTAAAGTTAAATTTTTACAAAAGTTAAATTAAAAAATTTGTTGAAGTTTAAAAAAATCTTATAGTGCAATTAATCTCTTTCACTTGAAAAATCTTATATTTTTTGTAAAGTTTATTTTTTGTAAAGTTTAATTAAAAAATGCTTAAGATTTTCTTTATATAGCTTTAGGATATCATTTAAGTAAAGATATTAAAAACACAGAGTTAATTAATTTTAAAAAATGTTATGAGAGAGAAAAAAATTAATTAATATTTCAAATTTGTTTTTTGAATAATTAAAGTATAAAACTACGGTGTCAACTCCTAACTAATGGTAGGGGCTTTTTTGCAGTTTTGGCAACAGTGTAGCGCAGCATAATGCAGGGTTTTTTTTGTAAATTTCCCTTGCATAATTTATTCCTCTAAAAATATAACTTGTAAATGATATATTTAATTATTACTCATACATAAATTTCAAATTTACATTTTTTTTTGTTATTATAATGATATACAGTATTCTAATTGAGATTTGTTTCTTTTAGAAGAAAAATAATATATACGACATTCAATTGATTTTTAACGAAATAAAAATAAAAACACGAGCGTAAAATTGTTCAACTTACAAAAAAGTGATTGCTCTCAACATAGAAAAAGTTTTAAAAGCGTATTCATGATATTTTCCATCTTAAAGGGATTCATGTGATGTATTTCAGATTTTGCAGGGTCCATGTAAAATTGTGCATCTTAATTAACACATGATAATAAAAAAACCATAAAATCAAATAAATCATGAAATTTTAAATGAATTCTAGAACTACTACCAATATAACCCAAAAACTAATACTAACCAGATATTTATGCAAATTAGAATTAAAACCATGAAAATATGCATTTATAACCCTGATTTGAAATAAAGCAAAATATTCAAAATACTCAAAACAATTCTGAAAAAATGGCAAAAAGATGGTCATAAATGTTATGAACTTCAGTTGTAACTCTTCATTCCAATAAAAAGTAATCCCAAATTATATAAAAACCTGGTTAAATTCAAAAACAAAACACAGAAAGCTGAAATCTTTCGTAATCATGAAAATTACTTATTAAAAATCCAATAAAGCCCAGCAAAATTTTCATAATTGCACTTAACAGAAACCCCTTACTTGCAAAAAGATAAATAAATTCTAGATCAAAGTCAAACTGCTACAAATTGAAATCAAATAGAAGTTAAGGAAACCTACTAATTACCAAAAACTTACCATTAATAAAAAAAAACTCAAAATTAGAAACAAAAACTAAGAATCAAAAACTAAAAATCAGATCTTAAAAAAAATCTAAAATATGGGCCAAAAGAAAACATAAAACTGATAATCACCACTAATCAGAAACTCAAAATCAATGAACCAACCAAACCACAATTCAGATAAAACAATCAAACCTCAGATTAAAATCCTAAATCAAACCATAAATCACAAACCCAGTCGAAATAAAATAAAATCAAACCAAATCAAATCAAATCAAATGAACTACCTCTTTCCAGGAGATGCGTGCGTCATCATCGCCCGTCAGGATTCCTTTGCTCCGCTCGCCACTAAGATCGCGCGATCATCTGCTGTTGCAGCTCTTCGGTTTTGAGTCTTTTGTAACAGGGGAAACGAAAAGAGTCGAGTTTTGAAATGGAGGAATGGAAGGGCATTGCACATTTGCATTGGGCTGTTATATCAAAGAGCCCATCACTAAAAATAGTTTTATAGTTATAATTTATGTTGTTTTATCAAAAATAGTAGGGAAAAGAAAATCTTATTTTAGTAAAAATATATATAAATAACATGAATGTATAAATAAATATAAAAGATGAGAATATTATTTTGTATATAATAAAATTATATTTTTGTTTAAAAAAGAATGATATTTTATATAATATTATGAATTAAAATAATATATTATAAGACGATATCTTATAATATCTAAACAATACTATGAAATATTATTATTATTTTTTTTCTGCCAGTATTGATTTGATTTAGAAAGATATAATGAGATTACAAAAAGATATACCGCTAAGATTTGTAAAAAAAAACAAGTATATTAACAATAAGAATATATTCTAGTAATATAAATGGATGAATTTATGTACTTATAGGTGTATATTCAAAAAATAAATTATCATTACCGCGAAGATTTGTAAAAAATAAGTATATTAACAGCAAGAGTATATTATGATAATATAAAGGGGTAAATTTTGGTACTTACATTCATAGCAAAATAGTTATTATTACCGTGAAGATTTATAAAAATAAGTATATTAACAACAAAGAGTATATTCTGGTAATATAAAGGGGTGACTCTATGTACTTATAAGTGTATATTCACAGCAAAATAATTATCATTACTGCGAAGATTTGTAAAAAACAGGTATATTAACAACAAGAGTATATTCTGGTAATATAAAGGGGTGAATTTAGGTAACTTATATGTGTATATCTATAGCAAAATAATTATCATTACCGCGAAGATTTGTAAAAAATAAGTATATTAACAACAAGAGTATATTCCGAAAATATAAAGGGGTGAATTTAGGTACTTATAGGTGTATATTCATAGCAAAATAATTAACATTACCGCGAAGATTTGTAAAAAAACAAATATATTAACAATAAGAGTATATTCGATAATATAAAAGGGTGAATTTAGGTACTTATAGGTGATATTCATAGAAAAATAGTTATCATTACCGCAAAGATTTGTAAAAATAAGTATATTAACAAGAAGAGTATATTCCGGTAATATAAAGGGGTGAATTTATGTACTTATAGGTGTATATTCACAACAAAATAATTATCACCACCGCGAAGATTTGTAAAAAAATAAGTATATTAACAATAAGAGTATATTCTGGATATATAAAAGGGGTAAATTTAGGTACTTATAGGTGTATATTCATAGCAAAATAATTAACATTACCGCGAAGATTTGTAAAAAGCAAATATATTAACAATAAGAGTATATTCTGGCAATATAAATGGGTGAATTTAGGTACTTATATGTGTATATTCATAGCAAAATAATTATCATTACCGTAAAGATTTGTAAAAAACAAGTATATTAACATCAAGAGTACATTCTGGTAATATAAAGAGGTGAATTTATGTACTTATAGGTATATATTCACAACAAAATAATTATCATTACCGCAAAAAGATTTTGTAAAAATAGGTATACCAATAGAAATGATATATCATGTGACATAAATTTAGAGGTGGTACATATCTAAACCATCATTGACACAATTATGGTTGATCATGAACCCCATTTACAAATCTGATAGTCAAGTAATAAGTAATAAATTCACAAAAGCTTATAAGAAACAACACATCAGTTCAATTAACAAACACCACTACATGAATCATAACACATTATTTCATTCATTATGAAAAACTTAGAATATACATGCATTGCTTTATCTGTAGAATAGTCACATAAGAGAACATCACAAGGGACAAAAAAACATTATCTATATTAACAACAAGAGTATATTCTAGTAATATAAAAGGTGGATTTAGATACTTCCATGTGTATATTCATAGCAAAATAATTATCATTGTCACAAAAAATTTGTTAAAATCAAGTATACTATCCATAACTAAATAATTATCATAATTATCATTATCTTATAAGATAGTCAAAACAAATATCTTGATCGGTTATGAATAATACAATTCAGAGCCTTGTTCATACATCCCATCAATGATTTAAAAACCGGTTTGTATTATTCAGTTGTTTCGATTGTGATGAGAGCACAACTAAACATAAAGGATTCCATGTGATGGTATTAGTTTCTGATACTTCAAACAATAGTAAATTTTTGTACATAAATGACCAAATTCTAATATTGTCAACTTATTCAACATTAAATATTGTTCCATATAATAGGCACAATACAAATCCATACAAAATTTAATACTAATTGTACGCATATACCCAACATTAATTAAAGTTATATATCATTCCTACACAAGACAACACAAATTATTAATCAATAATTTAAACAAAGTTCAATGATAAACAACTAATTAAGACTAACATCTCATAATTCAACCACAATAGGCACATCACAAATTCCTCACTATTCATGATTTTGTGGGTCCATCTGACGCATTCTTCCTGGCCGCAGGTCAGGACCTGATGATAGTCACTACTCCATGTAACCATTATGATGACCTGATCGTGACCCTATAGCTTGTGCTTTATCACCGGTTTGCCCTCTCCATTTGTAAATAACACCATTAATATGGAATTATAAGTTAATAAATAAGGAGTATTGTATTCATCATTTTTAGGAATTACAAGTTAATAAATAAGGAGTATTGTATTCATCATTTTTAATTGAAGATGAATTACCTCCCCAAATAATATGACAGACATGTCGTTAGAAGTAGTAGCCAAATATTTCCCGTTATTATAAAATTGAATGTACCCTACTTCATCTTGATGCTCATCTAATACCTATCACATCAAACTAAGCATATTAGCATATAGAATAATAGAAGTTTATAATGTAATGAATTAATTAAAATGTAATCTGAACGGTTACGGGACGGAATTTGGTCATTTTCGCATTTATGGTCCACATAAAGAGACAAACATTTATCTCTAAAATTATGAAAATAATAAGATTCTCTTTGCACGTCAAAAGCTTGCCCCACAAGTTCTTCGAGTCTGCTTTCAGGGACCATCACGCTAATCGGAGTAGTCCTCTGCAACTCGTCTGAAACCCTAACCCTAGATAAAAGGGTAAGATAATAGTTAGAATTGACATAAAATCCATGAAAAAATGCAGAGTTAAATTCAGTTTAGTTTATATGAAGTGTTTGGAACATAAATTATTTGCACTCAGAATGTAAATACTTGGAACATAAATTGATTCTTCAATTTGTATACATTTGATTTTGCCTAAGTAACAATTAATAAAGACAAAAGCATTGGCACCACATGGCACAGATTTGGTCAAGAAGTATTATGCTAGTTGTTTTTCACTAGATAGATGAAAATGCAAGATAGCAATGCTAAACTTTATAACTTTGTTTCTTTGAAAGTTTCTTTTCATTACTTATTCTTTCTGTCGGCAACACATTTAATTAGATATATGATCATACAAAATAATTATTTGCACTATCACTATACAAGGTTTGATTCAAGTTCCAAACTAAGTTAACTAATCACATCAAAACCCAAATTCGAAGCATATAACTAAATCAGAAAAGCTAAGAATTCATCTTTATCAATTCAAAGTAGAGATTCGAAACTACCAAAGGGAACTCAAATGAAACCCACTAAACTCAAGAAAAAAACAAACCAACTAGAACTCCCATATAAAATCCGATAAAATCATAACCCCAAAAACCAATTTAAGGCTAGTCACGGCATCCGAAACAAATTGCCCCAAATCAACACCGATCTAGACAGCAAAATAGAGAAATCAGTAAGATCCAAGCCTGATTTGCTCCCAATGAGTATACCAACATCATCAGGCCCGGCCTTGTAAAGGTCCAGTATTGACATAGGTCAAGAACCTCCAATATAAAAGGGCCTCCATATACTAAAAATTAAAATTTAGCCCATATAATTGCAAGCCAAGCCAAATACGACGAGTAGTGGGGTCCTGAGCTAAGCCTTGGCTAAATCTCGGAAATCTGAATGCCATAATGCTTTTCCAATCCGTGAGAAGTGGACCAAAATCAACTCAATTCTCACGCGAAAGAAAAAAAAAAGAAACCGAAGCCTCTCCGCTCCCTTCCGACCGTCGGATCAACGGAGGAGATTGCCTGTCCGACCATGAGGTCTCTGCTGTTATATTACACTTAACACAGTTAACTTTTTTATTTTAATCATTTTAATTAATTTTTTATTTCTCAGTTTTTAATTGTCTTAACTGTAATATAACGGCACGGACTAAAAATGATTAAAATAAAAAATTTAACTGTGATAAGTGTAATATAACGGCAAGAACTAAAATTTGAATTTATCAAGAATGCAGGAGCTTTTTTGCAATTTCCAATAAGATATGCACTTTTTTGCAATTTAGGAATAATGTAGGGGCTTTTTCGCAAATTTTTCTATAATTAATTACTATAGAAAATATAATTTTCCGATGCTGGAAAAAATAAATAATAGAAACAAGAGCATTAGGTAACTTGATGGCAGTTTTGCTCAATTTGGCTTCTTCAAGCCCCTCTTAGAAGGGTAACTTTTTACATTCAAGGATATTTGGAGGGTAAATTTAAAATTTCACCAAGAAAACATATTAAATTCCACCAACACCAAATTCAATCAGCTTTTCATTTGGCTCTGTTATGCAATCTAGAAACAGCTCCAAAACATTTAATCAAAACACAAAAAAGATAATTAAAATTCTCACTGTATTGAATTTGTGAATTAACTTGGCACCTGGCGCAAAAATGAGTAATTGTAAGATAATATGCAAAATTAGCTAACGGAAGGAACAAGTACTAAAAGTAGGAATTTGGATCCGGGTTTAGGTACTATGTACATAAGATCCGGAATTTTGGATCACCTGTCTAGGTCCGATAGTGATCTCAATAGTTGCTAATGCATTATTTAATAATTTATTTGTTTATAAGCGACTTTATTTAGGAGACTATAAAGTATAAAGACAGTCATTATACCAAGAGGAATTTGACAAAAGCCCCTGCAGTATTCCCAATTAGTAAATTGCAAAAATCAACACCTTATGGAGAATTGCAAGGAACAGAAAACATATACCATAAACCCTGAAATTTTCATTACACAAATTTTAATGCAATTTCCAGCAAGACAGGTTTTACAATTTAGATATAATACAAAGGCTTTATTACCAATTTTCTATATCAAATTTATCAAGAGACATAATTAGTTGAAGTTCAACAAATCAAAAAGAAATAAAAGGCGTAACAACACAGGATAAAATTTGCATACAATCGCCCCAAATTAATGTTGGGAAAATAGGGGTGAAACACAAACAAAATCCTCTCACGGGATTTTTGTCGAACACCTTGTGTGCGCACTTTATGCTAATACCACCGATCAAATTAAAATCACAAACCTCACCCAATCAACACAACAACAAAGAAACAAAT